>JABCKD010000156.1:0-46757 GCA_013186415.1 Fusarium sp. NRRL 66088
ACCTAAAGAAAATATAGGTTTAATATTATTATATAAGTTAAAGAGCTAGCTATAAGAGTAATATATATGCGCTATTATGACTACTATGGGTGCGGGTTTTCCTTGATCCGTCAGGCGGATTTCAATAGAGGCATCACTCCGCAGCGTCTGAGTTGCTGATGCCCAGGGGCAACTGGAGCGGCCACTCCTAGTGCCAGGAACAAATCAGAGTATTGGTTTCTCGCCCGCCTTTGTGCCCAGCCCAGATGGAACTCGTGCCGCTTTCTCCATCGGAAACCCTGACGCCCCTGGGGACTTTGCCCAAGCCGAGATTTACATCATGGACCTTGCAACTGGGAAATCAGAGCTGATAACCGGTGCCTATGATCGTGAAGTTGGCGACAGCGAATTCCAGTGGCTGGATAACGACCGAATCCTCGCCATCAACAAGGACTACGGCAACGCCAATATCATCGAAATCAATGTCAAGACAAAGAATGTGTCTCCTTGGTGGGGTGGACAGCGAGTTGTGCGAACCTTTGCCCTGGCTCCCAAGGCAAACCGGCTTCTCGCAATCGCCAGCGACTTTATTACTCCCGTCGAGATTTACGACGTCAGCGAGCGAGGAAAGGCAACAGCCCTCACTTCCTTCCATAAGCCTCTGACAGACGAGCTTCTATTGACTCGCCCAGAGAAAATCTCTTATCCGGGTCCGGGAGGACAAACAATCCACGGTTATCTCCACAAGCCCCCCAATTTCGACCCTTCCAAGACCTATCCCATGATCACGTCCGTACATGGAGGGCCGTATGACTGGTGGAGTTCCGCCTACGATGAAGAGCTGCAGGCAATGGCCGCCGCCGGCTACCTAATCCTGTACTTGAACCCTCGCGGCAGCACGTCGTATGGCCAAGACCTTTCTAGCGCACTTGCGGTTGGTTGGCCTGGTCCAGAGTACGACGACATCATGGCGGGTATTGACATGCTCCTGTCTCGACCGTACATCGATCCCAAGAAGCTCGCTATTGTTGGCTCGTCTGCCGGCGGAATCCTCACAGATTGGGCCATAACTCACACCGACCGCTTCGCGGCTGCCGCCTCCATCAGCGACATTGCCGATTTTGCTGCCTACTGGTTTGTCGGGAACCAGCCCTTTCTCGATGATCCGGCTAGCCGGCCATGGCTTGACGAAGAGTTGAAGAACTCTTCGGCCGTGACATTCATCGATAAGGTCAAGACGCCAACCTTGTTCGTGGCGGGCACGCGAGACTTCCGAACCCCGGCCTCGGCCGGCGCGACCATGATGTTCAGGATCCTGCAGCTTCTGCGAGTACCCACTGCGTTTATCCAGTTTGAGGGAGGAGGCCACTCAATCTTCAATAACCGCGATGGACGTCATTCTTCCCTCAACACCCACTATCAGCTACGATGGATGGATCTGCACCTGAAGGGGAAGCCGGCACCCGAGTTCGACGTGAAGCCAGTGTCGTAGGCTCTTGCCTAATTAGACTGGGCCGTTTCTGTACTTATCCTATGTTCTTTTCGTCCATATCTCTCCGTAGTTACGCACCTTGTCTTCACCTGGGGCGGGCTCTACCCATGGCTTCTTCATATATTTATCCAAGATATTCAACTCATGCTTAAAGCACGCCCTTCATGTCAAGTGTCTTCCTTTGCAAGTATTTTACATCAAGTCTGTTGCTTCTGTTCCTAGTTACTCCATTGTTTATCCTGTCCCCGATTCGCCAATGTAACTGGTGGCACGACAACCTCGGATGGTATAACGGCCACTGGATTGGTCATGTCGGGAAATATTACCAAGTTGTATACTTCTAGACGTCTAGAGAGATAACAACGTTACCTCAATGATGGTTTAATCACGCAATGGACTGAGTGAGCAGCACTCACCCGTTCCATAACAGAATAGTTGGGCATTGAAGTCTGGGATGCGAACCTTAATACATTCCTACTGATAGTATATACTAGAATGCTCTAATCATCGACGCGGCTGGGCGCTGGCTTGGAAATCCCCGTTTGCCCTTACCCACGCGGCCACATCCTCGCGATCACGCTCCGACCACGACATTTTGGATCGAACCGAATCTTTGCTCTGATCAAGGGCCCTATCATAGCCGTTGAGGTTCTTGTCCGCAAAGAACTCTTCGATTCTGTTGAGCTGCTGCTGCGTACTGAAGCCAGAGGTCAAGATACTGACCAGCTTGCCTAGCATGGATTGGTTAGGAGGAAACCGCTTGTAAATCTCGGCCCAGTTCTCGACCATCCAGTCAAACAACGCCTCGATACCATCTGGGTGGGTGTAAAGGGCCATGAAGGGCTTGGAGACAAGTTCAACAAGCTGGACGTCTTCTGATAACCAGAGGTAGCCAATGCTCCGGCATCTGCAACCATGCCAACTCGATCCTTCACTGTCAGGCGACCATCCCTGGCCGCCTCGCCCAGCTTTTGAAGCCAGGATGGTCTGTACAAGGTACGGTAAATGTCTGTGTGGTTGGCGTTGAGCTTGAGAAAGCCGGATTCTGGCAACTCAAATGTCTGCTCACGCTTGCTCAAGGTCAAAGACGTGTCAACGCCGTCTGCTGTCCGCATGTTTAGAAAAACGGGATAGAGAACTCGATCTTCGTCAGGTTTGACGTCGCCTGTCATCAAGAAGCGGTTCTGCTTGACACGGATAGTCTTCTCCTTCTCGTCTTCCATGACGCAAATAACAGGGTAACCGATATTTTTCGTCCAGATTGTCATGATATCGTCGATAGGCCTCCCAGTCACAGCACTCAAAGATGACCAAAGATCACTTGTCTTGGTATTTACGTAGGCATGCTTCTTGAGGTAATGCCGCACCCCTTCGATAAACTTATCCTCGCCAAGGTAGGTAGAGATCATGCGCAGAACACAGGATCCCTTCGAGTAAGATATGGCATCAAAAATCTGGTTGATTTCATCCGCATGCCTCACTGGCACCTCGATGGGGTGGCTGCTTCTCATAGAGTCCAATGAGAGAGCTGATTGGAGGCTATGGGTGACATAGGCCTGCCAGATATGCCACTCCGGGTACAAAGCATTGCAGCAATACTGGAGGACAAACCCGTGTTAGCAACAGCCAATTCCTCCGGTCTGGGCTCACTTACCCATGACGCCCAGGTCGCGAATCCCTCATTGAGCCACAGGCCTTCCCACCAATCCATAGTCACCAGATTTCCGAACCATTGATGTGCCAACTCATGCTGGACGACCTCAGCCACTCGTTCTTTGGTGGCGGCGCCGCTAGTTCTCTCATCAAGCAAAAGATCAACCACACGATATGTAATGAGGCCCCAGTTCTCCATGGCCCCTTGTGCAAAGTCGGGAATGGCGATTTGATCCAGCTTCGGGAGTGGGTACTCGATTTCAAAAACACTCTCATAGAACTCGAGGGTCTTGACAGCGAGATCGAGAGAGAAACGACCATGCTTGATATCAATATTCTGGCCGGGAGGAGCGTAGACGCGAACTGGGACACGGAAATCGCGTGACTCAACATAGGTAAACTTTCCAACAACAAAGGCAACCAGGTAGGTCGACATAAGAGGGGAGACATTGAAGCTAACAGCCTTCTTTGGGGTGCCGCTGAACTTGCCGTAGACTTCTGTCTCGGAAGCAACGTCCATGTTGCTCAGGCAAGTCAATCCTTTGTCCGCGATTAGGGTGATTGTAAACCTGGCTTTGAGAGCAGGCTCGTCGAAACAGGGAAAGGCCCGGCGAGCATCGGTCGCCTCCATTTGAGTGGTAGCCAGGATTCCTTCGCTCCCGTCTTCCCTCTGGTATGTAGACTTGTAGAAGCCAACCATTTTGTCGTTCAGATCACCAGTAAAGGTCATCTCGAGGCTGGCTTTAGAACCACGGGCAAGGGAGTCGCCGAAATCAAGCTGTGTTACCTGCTTTTCTTCATTGTGGGAGATCTTAGGCGAAGAGCTTTACATGACACAAGTCAACTGCCGGAACCATGCCATGCCTCCTTGCACTCGGGAAGTGATGACTACATACCTGATGATCTTGCCATTGGAAGATATCATGACACTATGTATGTCAATGTCGAGGGTGTGAAGAGAGATGGAGCTCGAATCATCCACGACGTCAACATCAATAACAACAGTGCCATAGAACTTGAGTTTCCCAAAGTCAGGCTCGAGGGTTAGATGGTAATGTCGGGGAAGAACATTGGCAGGGAGGAGCTGTCGATCATGGGAGGTGCCGTCTGCAATCTCACGGGTTCCGACCTGCGTGATGTACATGCTGGGTTGGATGGATGGCCGAAACACTGGCTTGGCTTGAACGGAGACACAATCAAGGGTACGGGAAATAGGTATAGTTCACGAAATGTGTAGCCGGTGGATAATCGATGTGTTAGATGGGAATGAACAACACGAGCGAAGGACGAGGTTTCTTGAGAGTTGAGGGGAGGGGGAAGGCAAGGGTTTTAAGCTACAGCGCTTTGCTTACGAGAAGACCTTTTTCGGGCGAAAAGTCACCACTGAGAAGACGATAAAGGCATCCGAGTACCGTAAAAGGGCCTCGAGGGCCGCGGGACTCGGTACAGGTCAGAGCAGAGTTCGGCGGGCATCGACTCACTGCAGCACTGGCAATTGGGGCTAAGCTAAACTGTTTAGAGTGCGCGGAAGCGATTGGATGGGCTGACGTGAAGATATCAAGAACAAGCAAAGTTTTATTTTTATGAGGATAACACTAGAAAGGATTTTTCATCTACTCATATTATGATAAAAGAAATAGTATATATTCTATAAAATATATAGCTATAAACTCTTCTATTAATTAGTATTTAACAGAAGATTAATCTTATAACTATAAAAAATATTATTGATATAAAATATCGCAGGTATTTCTTCCGAAGATTTGTGTCAAGGGTCTAAGGGGGTCACCAATGGAGGAGTAAGAGAGCCGTAGCAAAGTCGTAGATAGGTCGCAATGATATATTATATTGATGCTTGCCCTTCCCTTGTGAGGGCCTAGCTACCAGTCTTATGGCCCGTTTCCTTCGCCACCGTTGCTTATGATGCCGCACCTTCCGGCGAGTTCGCCTCTTCCCCGCAGCTAGCTTCCGTGCCCGGCCGGACCCCGGCCCGGACTTAGCCGTTGTGAGGTTATTCCCATTCTGACCTGTGACAATTTGCCAAGTATGGCCCTTTTTCAATACCACCTTAATCTTTTCCTGGAAGCTCACTCACTCTACCAACAATAAAAACTGTTGCTTCTTTCTCGGTGGCAAGATGACTCGCCCCTAGCACCCGTAGTCAGGCCCCGGAGCAACGCGTATTCAACAGACATCACAGCAATGACAGCCATAGAACTGGTATAACTTGTTGGCGCTGTAAACAACGATAATCTTTGTCCAGAGTCTGTTGGAGCAACAGGCTGTCTTGTCCATTGTCAGCCACCACTCACAGGAGACGGTGTTTTCATTATACAGTTCACTCGTAGTCGCTCTTCAGCTTCAGCCTATGGTAGATGCCATTACGCTTGTGCATGGCAAAGAAGCATTTAAGGTTATTCGTACCGTTGTTTGTGTCTGACAACTTGAACGGATCCATGGTGCATAAGTCCGTCAGGGTGTGGCCGATTCTTTGTACAGCGCCCCCCGTATACACAATACCCAAAACCGGACGGGCTGTTGTGTTTTTGTAGATGCCTGATAATTTCAGGGGCCATGCATTACGAGGGCGACTACAACAGCTGACGAGGGCAGCATCGAGTCCCCTGGTACCATTGCCCAGATTGCCGATTTCTTCAGACCTGTCTATCTACTTGCCTCGCCATGTCAAGCAGCGTTGTTATTGTTATCACCAATAAAGACTCGAAAAGAGGCCGCCAGCCACCATAGCAAGAGACACAGTTACCAATGCATGGCGGCATAAAACCCCGATACCGTAAAGCACCGCATCACGAGGTACACAGATGGTACAGCAACAGTGGTTTCTACCAAGTATTCCCCTACATACTAGTAAGGAGTTGGTACTTGTTAACAAGCTGGTGCATTTCATTCCAGTCTATAACATTTCGCAGCCGAGGCCTAGTCCTCAATTGGTTTCCCTTTTGCCTTGGTTTCAAGTTTTCGAAGAATCCTGGCCGGATTTCCAGCGACAACATGATAAGCCGGCACATCCTGGGGAAGAGAGAAAAGTGAGTAAATGATTCTCCTACCAGGACCATTAGAAACGGATAAACGACGTACCTTTGTGACGACGCTGCCTGCGCCCACAGTACATCCGTCACCTATTGTCACACCCGGAAGGATGGTAACATTCCCTGCTATCCAGCAATCCTCGCCAACTGTGATAGGACGGCCTAGCTCTGGGCCGTTGGTGCCGTCACGGAGGTCCGGGTCGAGCGGGTGAGTGCCGCTATAAAAGGAGACATTTGGGCCTAGGAGGGTCCTTGACCCGATTGACACGAGACAGGTGTCAATGATGGTACAATTGAAGTTGATGAAAACGTTGCTTCCGACTTTAACGTTTGTTCCATAATCGATATTAATGGGCCGCTCTATCCACGGGTACTCATGTAGGATGGCATCTTCCTCGTCTTCTGTTGCTGCCGGTCGTGGCAGAGGCCGGTCGTCGTTGGTTATGCTACTCCACGAGTGAGCTCAAGATCCAGTTGCGACGAGTGCATCCAAACGTAAGGGAAACTATTACTTACTTCTTCCAATGCTCCGCAATTTGTCGGCGTGTTAGTTCTCCCGCAGCATTCAGGCGACTGACGGCGCGCCCACATCGCTTTCTTGCCGCCACGAGCTGGGGAGTGAAGGCGTAGTAGAGCTCACCTCGCCGCATGCGGGCAAGGTTCTCTTCTTCTTCGATATGGAGTAGCATGTTCACTCGGTAGGGTTAGCTAGGGGTAATGCTTGATATACCAGGTTTGGGTGTGGCGAGGAACAAGCTGTTTTGTAGTTGACCGAGCCATCCCGCCCCGACGCAATGTTGGATGACGCCTAACCCCTTTCAGCTTTTTATAAGCGACGGTGGAATTACAAAGCAATCTTGCCGACACGCACGCGATTTAAGCTAGGGCTATCAACGCTCTCCGTAATGCGTTTCCTTGGCTGGTTCTGATGTAGCTAGTCGGGACGAGCAGCACGCCTTGTGTACGTGACGATTGAGATCAACAGGCATGCTTGTCCTTTTGGCGATTGCAGACATGTTGGTTGCATCATGACGATTCTCCACTTTCATGTCACCAGGCTTTCTCAGTGGCTTGCAATGTTCCCGTTAGGGAAACATATGCGCCATGGTCGGTGGATGATTCATATAGTTATTAGGTTCTCTCTCTCGACATTATGCCATCTTCTAACCGAGTTATCCCATCGAGGACCGGGCTTCAACTATAATAAAGAACACATTGAGACGTCATGCATGGCTAATAGTGACAGCACAAGGTCGCAGTACTCAGATTGCAATATGCCCAAAACTAGACTCCCCGGTTCATGGTTAAACAACACCCCCCCGCATTGCACAACGCCAGCTAACTTGGCACCCGTCAAAAGGCCCAGCTTGTGGAACCTGCCGCGCAAAGAGTCGGCGGTGCGACCGTGCTCGACCATCCTGTGCCCGCTGCGTCTCCAAAGACTTGGAATGCAAAGGCTACCCTGAAAAATACCGCTTCTGCGGCATCGCCAGCCGAGGAAAATGGAAGGGCCAACAAGAGCCGACTACGCAGAGTCCGTCGTCTTCCGAGCATGCTGCAAAACGTCGGAAAAGTGCCCACGAAGCCCAAGAGAAGCCATCGGGTGTACCTACCGCCGTCACAACAAGGTCTAATGATGCGCCGACGCCGATGGATCAAGTTGGCACCGGCCAAACGCAGACGACCTTCAGCCACCTGGCAATAGAACAATCTTGGACACCCTATATGCCTCCTTCAGATGGAGCCCAAGTCGAGGATAGCCCGGAGCCGGTTGGCAGTACGCCAGAATCCGCTGGCGCAAGCATCAACACCATCATCGAACCCGTGGGAGTTTCCAGCTTCGTCTCTGAATCTCCCCTGGATGTTTACTCAGCAGAGTCATTCGACGACAGATCGCTGACGGTCGTCGATGACGAGCTCCGCAGCTATCAAACAAAAATACTTCTATTTCACTGTAAGCTTCACAGCGCCTCCGAGCCAATGCCAACACAAGTTGACAGAGAAACATATCAGATGAATCAGTCATCTGCCACCATCAAATTCAACAATATCCAGACGACACATCAAATCCTTACCGAGAATTCATCCTTCCTTTAGCATACGAGCAGCCCGAGCTTCTGTATGCAGTGCTAGGGCTTTCAGCAAGTCATCTCGGCCATCTCAAATCGGACAGATACCTATGCGATACTGTCGCTGTAAGCTATCGGTTGAAGGCGCTACGAGCCTTGGCCAACGCCATCAGCAAGGGCATTTCCGAGACACTAACTGTCTCCAAGAGAGATTCTATCTTCGCCACCATTCAGGTGCTTCTTCTCCATGATGTAGGTCACTACCAAGTTTCCAGTAGCTATGTCAACATGTACTCCAGGCTAAGAGTCGTCGCCACAGATTAGCGAGTCAGGAATATCAGAAAACGGTATCCACATCTCCGGAGCCGTGTCGATTTGTTGTCAGTCCCTTACTGAGGATCAGCTACCAGAGCAGGGTGCACGTTCAATATTCTTCCTAGGGAACCTGATTTGGTAGACCTATCTGCTTTCTAGCATGAGCATCTCTGGTGCTAACCCTATGCAGGCTTGACATCGTACGTGCTTTTGCGCATCCCGAGAGGCTTTGCTTTCCTAAACGCATCAGGGAAACTATTATATCCGTAAGTGACCGCAAACTCGAGATGGTCAATGGGTGCCCTAGGGAGGTGATTCTTCTTATAGGCGAAGCCTTGGACCAAGCAAAGGCCATCTCAGAACTCAAGCTTTACCAAGACGAGTACGAGCAGGCTATTCGAGCACTCATTCGAAGACTATATTGCTGGAATAGTGCTCGATGCGAGTATCCCAACGATGATCCACGCTGGGTATCTGTGGCAGAAGCGTTTCGATCTGCCTGTATCCTGCGGTGTCTCCGGCTGCTAGATGCGACTCAATCTGCCCATGATCCCGAGATTCAGGAATTGGTTGATAGCATTCTGGATGCTGCATCTAATATCCCAGGGGATTGCTGTCTGCTCGATTTGATGGTTCTTCCTCTCTTCATGGCAGGTGCAGACTGTCTCAGTCCCCATTCGCGCCACTACGTCGCTTTGCGGCTCGAAGAGATTGAAAAGCGATCAGAGATGCCGAATCTGGTACCCAGGAACCTCTTGAAGAGCGTTTGGACGGAACGTTCTCGGAAGCTGAGCTTTGATCGCAAAAATGTTCCCTGGATGGCATTTGTGAGTAATTCTAAAACTCCTTCATGTACACCATGCTGACTAGACAACTAGACTCACAACCCCGATATCGAACAAAAACACGACTATCTAATCATTTAAACTTGTGGCGGCAGACGGAAGAAGGGAAGGATACTCTGTTTACACGCAGCTGGTGTAGTGCAATATGTATACTTGAACATGAGCCTTGTATCTATCTCTTATCTTGACCGAGGCTGCCCACGATCCATCTTTTGATTCCCATCCTGCTCATTTTCTACATTTGCCTCTTCTACTATCCGCCTAAAGCTTAGAAGAGATGGATTTGATTGATTGTTAGTAGTAGGGGCCAAGTTTAAATGCTATACTCCACATCCTGCTGTCGCCATGTGTCAATGACTGTTCATCATTATGACTGATAGTCCAGTTGAGAGATGCCACAGCTTAAGAGAAGAAAACACAGAATACTCCATATCAGTTGGCAAAATACTGTCGAAAGACTATATCTCACTATCATTCATTAAATCTCGTTCTTTCTAGGTCCACTCTCTGCATAGGTTCGCCTCCAACTTAGCTATTTATGCCCAGTTCTTTATAGTTGATTGTCTCTTCACAGTCTACCAAGACACGTTCATATCACCACGACGCCCTGGACACCATTCTGTTCTGTTTCGGTCATTTTCTCACTCGTAGGTTCGAATACGCTGAGATTTCATGTACGTACTTCTTTTACAGACCATTCACGAATACCATTAAACCAGACACAAGATGTAATTAAGCAGTTTTGGGTGGTTAAACTCTAAGCAAGCACAATAAACCAATCCTCCTCTCACCCCCGGTGCGCAGTTCTCAATTAGAGCATTGCTTTCGGCGCGCAGCACGACTCCTTGGCCCCATCCTTGTGGAGGGTCGACTGGTTGAAGGACTGGTTGCTGGCTGGAACATCTAGAGCTGGGTTCTTGGTGAAGAAGCCATCTGGCTTGAGCATGACACTGATCCTCTCGGCAGGCATAACGGGGAAGTCTTCGGGACGTGGGTTATGTGTTAGGCCAAAGGTGTGCCAGAGAACGATATCGGTGTTCTCGGTCTTATCGCCTCGTGCAGCCCACACGGCAAGGCCGGTATCTTGGCGACTCTGGTTGGTGAACTCGCCGGCCGCGTAGAGTTCGTCATCTTGATATCGTGTAACCCATACGGCGTGCTCGCTAAAGGCGGCTCGCTTGCGAGCAAATGAGTCAGCGCTCATGAGCAGCATCTGGCTAGGCGCGGCGTGAAGCTTGTACGCGACAGGCTTGAGGGAAATAGGGTTGATCTTGCTGTCGTTGCGGATTTTGAACGTTCGGTTCTTCTCAATGCTGAGATCGGCGTAGCCAGACCTATCCAGGATCGTCTGTCTGGTGGTGTAGCCCATGCCGTACGGGTTGAGGTCCTCGTCAACCGGCAGCGGGACGCTGTCCTCGTAGAAAAGTGTGTTGTTGTGTCCGTCAACGGCCGGGTCGATTCTCAACGAGAAGAGGTGCTGATGATACGCAGCCATGACTCCAGGGCCAACGTTGGTACCCCAAGGAACCTTGACGCCATCCTCGTTGTCAATTGGCATAGTTGACAGGATTCCAGTCGCGCGGACCTCGTGCTCAATGTTACCAGCTTGGTCCAGGATCCAGGCCAGCACGTACTCGTAGTTTGAAACTGTGCAGACCATCTGCAGGACAAGCTCCCGGTTGCGCACAACGGTAGCCTCATTGTTGCGATAGTTGGTGTGCTTATGTTGGATGCCATTATCCTGCTCGTGCATGCAGATGACGTTCTTAAGCAGTACTGGGTTTCCACGCGAGTCCGTCCGATATCCGTCAAAGTATTTGATGTGGCCTAAGCAGTCGCATCCCAGAGTCAACTGGTTGGCCGTAATGCCGAATCCGACGTCTCCTGCGTCGAAAGCTTGCTTTCGGTGGTACGGCTTCCGGGGATCTGGTATTCAGCGTCAGTGGATTTTCATCTCATGTTGGCCTTGATGTACTCACCGCCATAGGGAACAGTCATCTCGGACATAGACAGACGGTAGAAGGTTTGTCGGCCATCAAAGGTCAAGTTGTACAGGACGAGCCCATCTCGGTTGTTGAAGCCAACACGGAATCGCCATTTCTGCCATGAAACTTCCTGGCCGCTCACGGTAAACGAGGGTCCATCAGGCTGCCTCACAATGTAAGGCTTCAGATCGGTTCTCGTCGGCTCATCCAGTAGGTCGTGAGCATACTGGACGCACTTGACGGGCTTCCACGGCTGGGTCGGCTGTGTTTTGTTGTCCTTGCCCGTGGGAAGATAGTCGATCCGGATGAGCTCTTTGGTGACCTGATCAAAGACGGGAGAGAATGCGCAAGGAAGCGAATAGTGGTTGGACTGGGGGTGGTCGACCTCGATAATGTACATGTAGCACTGGGCCAGAGGGCGTGACTCATTGTCGCTATCGGTGCCGTAGATCCAGGGATCGTTACACACGCTATAGCCGGCGGGAAGCTTCATCTTTTCGATCTCAGCAAGCACCGCAGGATGCTTCATGCAAGCCTCTTCAATCTCAATCAGCTCGTCCACATCAGCAGGACCCTGCACCAGAAACACTCGGTCAACAGTCTGAACGTGAGGAAAACATGATGTGGCTTCGGTACCTGGATATCCTTTGGCAATTCCTTGATGTAAACGGGTCGCCTGGTCTCCGTGTTTAAGACAGCTTTGAAGAAGGCTAGCGTATCTGTTCGGTGAAAGTACGAGAAGAGGAGACGAGGAGGCTTTGCGGGAAGTGTATGGCCGAGACGCTCAGCCTCAAGGTACGGGATGACATCCTTCTTGATCGGTTCAAGAACATCGATGCGCTTGAATCGCAGGGGTACACCGGGAAGGGCGTTTTTGAGGATGGCGACTCCCAGCTTGATCTCGTCTGGTGTCAGAGTGTCAAAGGGGTGCAGGTGCGAAGTCTTCATTGTTGCGGCTGCTGGTGAATCTTTGAATTGGTCGGTAAGGTGAGAGTGAGTGTTGGATGGCTATTCACTACATCGACAACCGTGATTATATACCTATTCCACAATGAATCTGAGATCGGCTTTCGTGGTTTGCCCTGACTCTGGCGCGCAACTCTTGCCTATCCGGGACGGACAGTGGGGTTCTCCATCGCTATCTCGGCTTTGGGCCTGGGTGGCGATGATGATGGGGTCATGACCTGATGTAGTCCAATCGAGACAGCAATCGCTTGCCCGCAACTAAGCTTTGGTCTAGCCTTGGCGGATCCTGGCGACTAGAAGGA
The DNA here is from genome assembly GCA_013186415.1 of Fusarium sp. NRRL 66088. Taxonomy (NCBI): domain Eukaryota; kingdom Fungi; phylum Ascomycota; class Sordariomycetes; order Hypocreales; family Nectriaceae; genus Fusarium; species Fusarium sp. NRRL 66088. The sequence continues at coordinate 12,657 of JABCKD010000156.1, forward strand.
GCTGTAACGGGTTAATATCCATTAAATGCGGCCCGCCCACCAGAGGTCACCTTCCTTCTCCCTGAGACTTCAGAGAGATAACGAGCACAGATTTTAGCCGTATCTCTTCTAGTGCCGAACCGTTGCACCATACGCAAGATGGTCTGTCGCAATCATCTGTTAGGGAATAACATGGCCATCTAGGGTTATCTGAAATCCATGCACACAAAGAGGAACGTAGCATTGACCATTGAAATCGTCGATGCTGGCCGCCCGTCCTTTAGCGCCAAGCTCAGTCACCCACCCACGTGGGTGCTTGTCTCACAGGATTATCACCATCAAGAACCACCTCAGATTCAACCAGCTAGCATAACCCCTCTACATCAAATTCAAACTAATCATGGCTCTCCAAAAATAACGAGTGAACCGGTGGATGTACCGGCAGTTGAAGAGGTGCATGGCGCTCTCAGCCGACACCGACACCGACTCCGCGCGTTTCTGCCTTATGCTCGTGTCGCCCAGACAGAATCATCTCGCAATGCCCATTGCGTCTTTTCTCAATGCATGAGGCCGCTGGCTTCCAGCTGTTGACAATACTTGGTGTACAGCCTGATAGAGCGCACCCGGCAAGATTTACCGTACTTTATCATGATGAGAAAAGATAAAACCTGAACAAACGCCAGACAAGCGGCCAAGATGTATGCTTCGCGCATGCCCATGTTCGTAACCCAGGGTGTAATGCCATAGTTGACCCCAAAAAGAATGTTGTTCCGGAGAAGAATCACCGTGACGATCGCCTCTCCGCTTAACGCCCGATATGAGTCTATGCAATAGCTGACGCAGACCTGGACGCCAACGACAGTTACAAACGAGATGATCCCCATGGCAACGACGGGCCCTATCCAATGAACGCCATAGTAAGCGGCCAGTCCCCAGAAAAGCTGGCTTCCGGGGGCAAGGACGAGGAGTGGCAGCAGTAGCCAAAGTCTATGCTCAGGCTCGTACACTCCATTGTTGCGACGAGCCATCCTGACGATGAATCGATCTCCAAAAACACCAGCGTATAGGTATCTAACTGGGGTTCAGTATTTCGGTAATAACCCATGGGAGCTTGGTGACGCTGGTACTTACCCAAAGACGGAGAATATTATGGGGGATGCAAATGGCACACCCAGCACAACCGTGGAGAATCCATAAGATTCGGTCATGACGACTGATTCCGTGCCGTTGAGGAAGCTCAGCCACATCTGATAACATCCGACGCAAATGCCGCAAAAGATCACGACAGGAAATTGCAGATAAAGAAAGGGGCGTACGACTTGACCTATAATGTTCCCCGGGCTTTTGTTCATCATATTTGTCCTGTCAATGAGTTGAAGTTTGTCTTTGAAAGTCCTTGGGGAATATACGACTCCCTGGTTTTGAGAGACCGGTCGCTCAAGATCTGAAGGCTTGGCTTCACCATGATCCAGACCTGCTAATTTGTGAGGACCTGGCATATTCAAGCGGCGCAACTCAGGAACAAACCTTTACTATGCTGTGTCGTTTGTGTGGGCTCTGACTGTAGCGAATACTCGGACGTCTCGTGTGCGCGACTCCAGTTGGTTTCTTCCATAAAGAAGAACAGGAATATCAAGCATACAGCGCTGTATATGGCGCACCAGTACTAAGGCATGTTGGCACTTTGATTATCGACAGTCGGTCGGGATTCACTTACAAGAACCCATTCCCACCCCTGGCCTGCCGCGATGAATCCCGCAACAAGCGGCGCAATGCTGTTTGCGACATATAGAGCCAAGACGTAGAGCGTGATGTACCCGCCGCGTTCGTGTGCAAACCACTGTAGTGGCGTCAGTCTCGTACCATCGTCAGTTACGTTTCGACTCACAATGTCGGTCATGGAAATCTCGCACAGTGCTTCCAATGGGGCACCAAAGAACCCTTGGAGAGTCTTGTTGGCGATCCACTGCCCGTTATTGGTCGTAAAAGGGGCCCAGAGCAGAAGTCCAAGCTACCTACGACGGTACACAGTGTTGTAAAAAGGTAGACGGGTCGCTTGCCGTAAGCAAGGCCAAGGGGCTGCCATACAAGGCATCCCCATCCAAACGAGAGAAACTGTTTTGACCAGGTAAGAGGGATGTAAAAGAAAAATATGGCCGAAGTTACCATATAGCCTGTCCCAGCGTTGAGGTTGTCAACTGATAGATTGGTTGCCTTGGAAATCGGATCAAGGACAGAATAGATTGCCGCGGAAGAGATGGCAATGGTCATTGCATACCTATGCTGGATTATTACACACTTTCGAATCACAGTTAGGGGTGTGAATACCATACGTAAACATGCAGAACGTGGACAGTAGCTTTCGTCTGTGACTCCAGTTCAAGGGATCCTCGGGATTCTTGGATGGTTGCGGGTGAAGGACGATGTCGACACCCGTACCGTCATTAACCGACCGTACTGGTGCCACGAGGTGAAGAGTACCAGGAACAAAGTCGTGGGACAATAATTCAGAAGGGGGAGCAGGAGCCATCATAGCTTAACAGCGACGGGAGTGCTTAGAGTAGGGACTATGCAAAAAGGTCGTGGTCAAGAATAAACGCTGCTGCGGAACCACGTCCATAACGCATTTATATCACTCGCCCTTCACAAGAATTTACAACAGCACGCAGGCCACTTTTGTCGATCCGCTAGCTAAACCCATTTCCATAGTAGCAAGGCAGATAAGGTCCAAGTCGACGCGGGCTGTGCACAGCGTAATCCCGGGCTACGACCAAACGATCCGGGATAATAATCACTTCGTTTGAGGGGCAAGTTTCGACCCTAACCAACGGGTAACTTCCTATTGGACAAACGGCTGGTATCGGGCAAATCAATCATGTTTTGTCACCTGCCAAGAGAAAGTTGCCAAGGTATGCTGGGCAATACTCCTCCGAGTCCGGTTTGTACGGATATGCCGGTTGAAACTGCTTCTCTGCAAGGACATTCCATTTAGCCTAAGGGCCAACATCGGAGTCTGCGGATGACATCGAGAGGCTTTGCCTATCGGGTAGGGGATGAGTTAACAATCCCAAAAAGGCAACAGTCGCGCCATGGGGAACGCTTAGCCAAGACCGCCACCGGCAATTGATAGGATGATCAGCCCATTATCTGCAAGCCGCTTTGTTCCCCGGGTTGAGGTACGCCTACAATAGGTTTATATTAACCCAGCCATCCGCTTGGAAGCAAGGTTCGGTAGTAATCGAACCAAGATACACAGACATAAACAAGTTGTTCGTTCAAACACATCTCGTTTTGCAAGTCAGTACAATGAGCGCCAGCAAATATAACCCTTTCGCCGGTTTTACCGAAAATGAAGACGAGGCCATTGCCACAGGCATAGGAGCCCGCAAAGTTGTGGCCCGTGACATTCCCCCCATCACGGAGATTCCCATCATCGACCTCAAGGGTGGCTTCTCGGACGATGTTGACCAGAGGAAGGCTGTTGCCAAAGACATCTTCATGGCGTGTTCCCAGATCGGCTTCTTCTATGTCAAGTCCCACGGTGTTGATCTGGAGATCGTTCAGAAGGCCCAACAAGCCGCACACAAGTTTTTTGAGGACCTTACCCATGACCAAAAGATGGAACTCAGCATGGCTAAGAACAAGGAGTATTACGGGTACGCACCAAAGGCGGCCAAGATGCCAGATGGAGCCATAAAGAGGCGTATGTTTCGAAAACCTTGCCTTGATGCCAATGTCGTGTCGCTAACTTCCAGAAGGCATGTATGAGACAATCCACTGGGGGTACGAATCCGAACTCGACCCTGGAGCTACCGAGAATTGGGACTCAAGCTACAACCTCTGGCCCTCTGAAGAGGTCCTTCCCGGCTTTCGTAAGATCATTGGTGACTATTACAGAGCCATCATGACCCTCTCACGCAAGCTACTGAAGCTGTTTGCTCTGAGTCTCGAGCTAGAGGAGGACTATTTCGATCAGTTCTCCAAGCATCCAGGCGTTAAGCTCGCCCTCAACTACTACGAAGCGGCAGCCCCCCAGAATCCAGAGGGCTCTGGCATCTTTGCACACAGTGATCTCGAAGGTAGGTATCACGACAATACGAAAATCTTCTCGTCAACGGTGGCTGATCCCTGACTAGTGTTTACGATTCTCTGCCAGGACGAGGTCAAGTCCCTGGAAGTACTCTCTAACACGGGGTCCTGGATCCCTGCCAATCCAATTCCAGGTAAATGGCCCTCTTAGCTCTCACCTCGTTGCAACCAAGTCTCACCATCTACAGGCCATTTTGTCATCAATGTTGGAGACACCCTCAGCATGTGGACCAATGGTGTTTTTCAGTCCACCATCCACCGCGCGTACAACATAGAAGGCAAGACCAGGCTCTCGATTCCATTCTTTTTTGGGGCTGACCAGGACGCCATCATGGAGACGCTGCCTTCTTGCATTACCGAGTCGAACCCGGCCAAGTTCAATGCCATTGAAATCGGTGTGTACCAGAAGGAACGCATTCACTTGCAGTATCCTGAGGGAAAGAAAGACGTGCCTAAATCCAACGTTGTGAAGGTGGCTTAGTTCGCTAGCAGTTCGGTTGATAATCGAGGTTTATTCATCAGCTACAGATACTGCCACCTAGTAAACAAAACGAGGAGGCCATCCTAGAAGTGTATAGCCAAGCATGTAGACCATGGATTTGGAGCCTTAATTCAACTGCCATAATTGACTGATTGGCCTAGCCAGATTACACGGCTATTGGACATTTCCATAGACCAGAAACCCAGCATCAATTAGTATCATACATATCCGTCTAGAGACATTGCCATGTCTCACGGGCTTAGCACATAGGTCGAGGTATCTGTCCATTCACCGCTCCAGTACCTTTCGTGTCGCACATATTGAATTCCCTAACAGATTCTGGGCTGGAGGGGTTACAATATGAAGCGACTGGTTAGGCTTCACCATCATTACTTGGTGGTTAACAGCTGCAGTGATTGTTTTCTCCCAAGGTTGAGCGGCCAGAAATCGACATTATCTATCTAGCATAGGATAAGCTCCCAGCCCAGTTCCCGAACGATATTCCACCAAACCTTGTGTTTCACTCGTTTCTCTTGCTGCCAAATCATCATCAATGCATCCTTGGCACGGGCGAGATGGCCGAGCCCAAAGCTACGCTCAATTAAAAAGAGATTCTCTAAGACGACATACTTCCTATGCTCCTCCTCGACCTCACATCCCGCAAGGAATAGGGCAAGTGCAAGCCCAGCGAACTCGCAGTGCTCTCCGATGGGAACCTCCGAGAGCATCTCCAGACAGCCATCGAGGGCTTGACTCTTGGTGTAAGGGATTTGACGTTGGAGCTCAACACGCTCTATGTCGCCAAAGTTGCATATTTCGATCGCCCGGTCGACTATCGAGTGGAGGAAGACAAAGGCGGCGTATCTTGTGCGCTGGGCGACGTAGAGAAGACGACTTACTTGCGATATCGTGATGCCGTCCGAGTAGGCCTCAATATCAGGTTCGATCACGCAAGTGCCGAGCGACGCTACACTAGAACATGCATCAGTTACGGCGTGCTCCGGTGGTTTGGACAGACAACGCACATGTTTGCCGTTTGTTTTGAGAAATCAGCATATGTGAAGGTTCCACCGAGCTCTAGATGGCCAACAAGTTTCGCTATGTCGTGACATGCCCGAAGGAGGTGGTGGGCGCAGCCCGAATATGCATCCAGGGAACCAGCCGATGCCGCTACCATGTCCAAATTCTCGGCGTGTTCAGAATTAGACCTTTCGCAATGGCAGATGCCGCTAACCATGCGGTGGTATCGTAAACTAGTAATACGGTTGGGTGAGCACGACTTGGCGTAGGGATAAAACGGGAGAACGTCCAACGTACAAACTCGCCACGTATTGGCCACACTCAGTCTCCAAGGAACTAATGCCTCCCCTCTTCTTCACTAGCCACTCGAGACCATTAAGATGATCTCGCCAGTGCGTCGCACTGCCCCTTATAATCTCATACTTGCATAGGAGCAGCGACGTGATGATGGAGGTGTCGTCCGTGGACATTGACTCGAGCTCACGAGGCTCTGTCTCGGAGTGGAATGAAGACCGCAGCCAATCGACCGACTTGAGGTAGAAGCTGGTGGAAATGAAGGACTGATCGATACGGGCATCTGGGTCTGATCGTTGGGCCTGGTGGCAGGCAGCGACAGCACAGATGCTGTTGAGGACCCCGGGACAGTCTAGGGCTCTTGGTAGAATGAGCCGCCTCAGCGGGTTGAAGGCGCCCGAGTCGACATTGAGGAGCTGTTTGGCCGCTTGTTCATCCAGATATTGTAGGTAGTAAAAGTCCTGGTGGGAGAAATTGGGGAACACGGAGAGAAAAGGGGGTAGAGTTGTGGCATGGGCAATGTCGTCTCTGGCATCTAGCAGACCATCGGGTTTGTTGTCGGTGCTGTTCTCCGTTTCATCTCCTTGGGTCAGAGCAACGCCAGGATCGAGCGCGAGATGGCCGTCTTCCAAGTCGAGTGCATATTCCAGATCAAGAAGACTCTGTGCCGTGTCACAGAGAGGTAAAGGATATCCAAGCTCTACTGCTTCCAGGTCGTCATAGGGTGCTGAACCGACTGTGACGGGGGGGTCGGCCCCAGAGACAAGTTGATGTGTGGCATCACCTTGAGGATAGGGGATATTGACCCAAGTTAGGTCCACAGAAGCAGTTGTGTTGCGGCGATGGCGGTGGTGGCGGCTCGATTCAGGAGCCGAATCTGTGAAAAGAGGCTCGGAGCAGGTTGTGTTAGGAGAAGCAGATGAGGTGGTAGAAGCAGTAGCCGCGGGAGCACGGAGGGTTCTAGGTGTGGAGCGAGCCTTGCCCTTCTTCCGGGTGCTTCCTATGGTCTGGATAATGAACAGCTGGTCGTATCCTTCGCACGGAATGCCACGCTTCTCGCAGTTGGTGCATGACGGCCGGGTCCGATCACATCTCTTGCGTCTACTCTTGCAAGTGATACATCCGGTACGACTCCAGTTGGAGGGGTTGCTCGGGGTGGCCGAGGTCTGGAGAGGGTGACTCATCTCAGCTTGGAGCAAGTCAGATCGCAAACTGGACACGGCAAGAGTTGCAGGTGGGTTCAGAAGTGGGAAAAGTTGCGATGAAGCAGATCCGGGATGGGATGACGGGCGTGACGCAGCGAAGTAGTATCGCGAACCACACGCCCAAGTGGAAGATTGGGGCGCCAAACAGTAGCTTGATACGGCTTAGCGGTCTGATGCCGTCGCCTATCTTTGATCAAGCCAGGCAGGAGGAGTCGCTAGCCAGGGTCCTGGTTCCACGCCAGCCAAGGGGAGGTCTAGCCCTAGATGATCCATCAACCCCTCAGACTTCAGGCAGAATCCGAGACTACCGTCTGTTATCTATCCGTAGTTGAGGGGAAGCCTGGTTGGCCATCGGCAATCCGCCCTGCACCCCGCATTCTGGCATTCGTATCCGAGATACCGGATGCATCAGGTCCCCTCGACATTGAGGCCCCTTACCTCTTCCACGAAAGTGGGGTATGAAACCAGAAACGGCAACAGTCGCGCGCCCAAGGCTTGAACTCGTGTCACCCAGTTAGCCAAAGAGAGAGAGACAACTACAAAGGCAGCAAGCCATGGCCTAAGCTGTCGTTGTATCACCAGCCCACCTTGACTTGATCAACAAATGCTTGCTTGGGTACCAGATACACAGATGATGCCCCCTGACGTCAGCAACATCCATCCCCGGTTCCGGAAGGGAATCCAGGCCGCCCTCTCCATCCAAAGAAACAGTCTTCCGCCCGACTCCATCTTGTCGCCCCCTCCTTCGGATGAACTTATCGATGCGACCAGCGTACCCGCGTCTTGTGGGCTACTAAACGAGTGGGAGCTCGAGATAACTGGTCATTACGACGCCACACGTTTGCTCGAAGGCCTCGCTGCCCAAGAATTCACGGCCGTCGCAGTGATCAATGCCTTCCGCAAGCGAGCATCGATAGCTCATCAGCTGGTAAGCAACTTGACAATATCCATGGCATGAACCAGCCTCACACTAATCAATAGACCAACTGCCTCACTGAACTGCTCCCCGAAGCCCTCGAACAAGCCAAGGCAGCCGACGAATTCATCCGCCGCACGGGCAGGACCCTGGGCCCCTTGCACGGGCAGGACCCTGGGCCCCTTGCACGGGCTCCCCTTGTCTTTCAAGGAGCAGGTCGCCTTTGGCGGACACCGAACCAACGCCGGCTTCGTAGCGTGGGCCGACAACATCACACCACACGATGCGAACCTTGTGGCCAGCCTCAAGTCGCTTGGGGCCATCCCCTTCGCCCGTACCAACCAACCCCAATCCTTCATGCATCTCGAAACGTCCAACAACATTTACGGGGTCACTGTGCATCCCAAGAACCGCACCCTGTCAGCAGGAGGAAGCAGTGGCGGGGAAACGGCCCTGATGGCACTTGGCGGCAGCCCGCTTGGAATAGGTGGTGATATTGGTGGCTCTATTCGCGGTCCTGCAGCGTTGAACGGGGTACGTCGAAAACCAAGTCATGACAACCCATGGGTACTCCTGCTGATCAAACACCTTGCCCAAACCTACAGCTCTGGGGCTTCAAACCGAGCGTTGGCCGCTACAGCGGCGCCGGTGTCATCGTGCCGTGGCCTGGCTGTGATTCCATCCATGGGACGCTTGGTCCTTTCGCCCGATCCCTACGAGACATCGACATGTTTCAACAAGCGTATTCTCAATCGAAGCCATGGTCGGATGACCCTTCCATCCTCCCGTACCCTGTATCTATTAGCGACGCGGCGCCTTGGGACCGGCCATTGAGGGTCGGGATCATGGCCTGCGACGGCATTTTCAACCCGCTCCCTCCTGTGCAGCTCATACTCGAAGACGTCACAAGAAGGCTCTCCACGAGTTCCCTCGTTCAGGTGCATCCTTTCCGCCCTTACAACCACCAAAGAGCCTGGCAGATCATCTCTGCCAACTACTTTGAAGACGGCGGGGCCATGATCGAGAAGATCTGCGCCGATAGCGGCGAGGAATTGCGACCCTTGACGGCTTGGATGATTGAAGAGTGCAAGAGGAATGAGCAACTTGTCCACAACACTCACCAAGGGCGAAAAGCTGCCCGCGACGAGTTCCGTTCTTTGTACAGTATGCACTGGAATGCCGCCGAGGTTGACGTGGTCATTGCTCCTGTCACGCCCAGTGTTGCACAGGCCATAGATACCTCGCGGTACTGGCCCTACACTGCAGTGTGGAATCTGCTCGACTACCCAGCTATTGCTTTTCCGGCGTCAGACATAATTGGAGGTTATAGCAAGGACTTGAAGAGTATTCCTTATGTGCCAAAGTCCCCGGCCGAGGCGTATGCCTTTAGCCACTATGACCCCGAGGTTGCGCAGAAACTACCTGTTGGCTTGCAGGTAGTGGCGAAGAAGTGGCAGGATAGTGAATGTTTGGCTGCGGCACAGATTATTGAGCGTGCTCTAAAGCAATAGATTAATGGAAGCTCTCTACTGCTTGGGACGGGATATTTGCAGGGCCTTGTTGTGAACTTGGCGACGCTTTCAAAATAAACCAACAGTCACAATAACCAAGAACACAGTTATCAATACATGACAGCATTAAACCCCCATACCAGAAAACGCGTAAGCGTATATTTATCAGATATTGCATCAAGAGACCGAGTTTGATGCAGTGCCACTCTTGGCCCTTCAAATAGCTTCATGCCTCAGTTATACCCCGAGACAATTAATGTCACTCACTGCCGAACTGTATTATGTGCGAGATCTGATTGACACCAGCAAGAAAAGGCAGCACATCAATGAATGCGGTGCCGGCACTGCTGTGGCCAAACGTATTAGAAACTTGGGAATGGTACAGAAGATATGCTAATAACTGTCCAAATGTCCCAGTGTTTCTCATGGCTCAGCTGGGTGTGAATGCACGACGATAGCGGAAAGCCGATGTTACCTGAAAAAACACTACCAGATACATATGGTTCTCAACTACAGCCACCTAAGACGGCTATCATGCTTAACCGTTGCTTTTAGCGTTCCCCGTGTCCTTCGCTTGGCCATCGCCGCCGGCATGTCCAGCAACGGTGACTTGCAAAGCCTGTCCGTCGATGACATATGAATCATGATTGCCGAGAAAGCTCACTTTCTTCACAAGCTGCCTGTTAGCAAAGGGTGCCGACAACAGCAAGAGAGGGTAACTAACCGGTCCCGTAAATGTCTGTCTCTTGCCTCCGTACCAGCCTCCCAAGACAATTACAACAACTCCAATCACAACAACACTGACATAGTTCATGCTCTGAACTGTCGTGGGATATGTGACTGGAAAACAGAAGAGAACGACAAAAACTGACACCCAGACGACAGAGAAGGCGTTGACAAAAGGACCCATGACGCCAAGATCGAAGTGTCTATCCGGCAGAATAGCCTTTCGGCCGCGGTAAAGCACGATTGTCTGGGGGATAACGTACGACACGTTCATAACAAGGATGGAAGCATTGACGAAACTATTGAACGCAAGAGTAGACCCCACATAGATGAGCCCGTAGACAACAATAACGAGCGAACAAGCCAGGGTTGCATTGGCTGGCATCTGACGGCGAGGCGAGATATAGGCGTGCCACGTAGAGAAGGGGAGGCCACCATCGCGTGAAAATGCCCAGGCTTGTCTCCCAGTCGCCGCGAGGCAGCTGAGCGTCGCGCCAAAGTAGATGAAGAGAAACCAGCAGGTGAAGAAGGTCGAGGCCGCGTGGCTGCGGGTTGCCGCGAGGAACATGGTCTGAATCGGCTGTGACGACGTCCGTAACTCATCAAGGCTTCCGCCCGAGAACAAAAAAGCGATGGCCCAGGGCATGGCCGTTGAGATGCCGATAATCATGGTCAGGCACATGGTCCGGGGCACCTTGCGGGTAGGACTTGGAATCTCCTGGCGACAAGTTAGCATCTGAGCTTGTCAAACAGATGGGCTGGTCTCGAACCTCGGCAATGTGAATGACACTATCAGTCCCTATGAAGGCATACATGGCTGTGCCACAGGACAGCAGAAAGGCGATCCCGTCGTTCCAACCGCTCTGATTATCAAAGTTGACAAATACTATTTCAGCCGGGTTCTTATTCTCCGAGGTGGCAAGAATAGTAACGAAAAAGACAATGATGGCACTGATACTGGAGAAGAAGAATAGTTGCTCCAGACGAGCCAGATGAGACGGCACCAAGGCCAGCATCAAGAAGCAAACAATCATGATGACGGCATAGATCAACCAGATTTGCCACTGCTGCGGGACAAAGTCATGGCGGTAGTAAGCCACCAGGAAGGCCACCATTTGTGCTGGGATACTATCAATATGGTTGTCGGGTCAGCTGGAAACGCGTCGCTTATGCTCACCTGCGTATATGGCCGAGGCGGCTGTGCATAGCATCCAACCAATCACGCTAAGCCAGCCGGTAATGAAAGCTGTAAAGGCGCTCGTCTCTGGAGTGGCGAGCATGAAGGAAAAGTGATACTGGCCGCCTGACGTCGGAAATGCGGATGCCAGTTCGGCAAGGCCGACAGCTATTGCAACAGTCAGAACAAAGTAGACGATTCCACTTGACGGCACATACTGATAATGAAGCACGCGACACTTGCCACCAGCAGCGCAAAGTAAACCCCGGGCCCTCCACCTGCGGTCAAGGGCTGCTGGAAGATGGCCGAGATGGCGACCCATGAGTTGGTGATAGAGAAGGCCAGTGCTACCGCAGCAAGAAGCGAGAACTGTCGCGGCATCTCCTCCCTGTGACCTTGAGCCTGAAGCTCAAGCTGGTCTCTTGTGGGCACAGGCTTGGAGGTCCCAGCCTCAGTAAAGGCGGGATTGGCAGCCCGTACCCCGGGACTGGATTCAAAAGGCATGATGATGGGGTGATAGAGTGAAGAGGACTAGAAAACTCAGGATTCCGCTTCTTGGAGAGACTTGTAATAACTCGTGGCTTATTCTGCTACTAATAAATGAGAGCAACAAGATGAGTGTTCAAGGCACGACGATATGGTTTTACCTTCGGGATAGCGGCGCGTTTATGGAACCATAAAGAGTTTAGGTCGCTTTTAGGAATTAGCACTAATATTAAGCGGCTGAATGAAACGCGGGGTAATCTGGGGATCGATTGCCACCACAGGGGGGGTCGTTATCTTGCCACGCCCAGTTGCTGGATGGGTCACTGATATCGTCAGCCAAGCCCCTGACTTGTGATAAGCAGTATCGGAGACCCATCTCCACCGGTTAAAGAGAAGCCCTATAGTCTAGAATCATGTTATCGTGCGCGCTGCGGCGCAATCATTGCCTGTTAAGGAACCGAGATAGGCATTCACAGGTCTTGCGCGCGACTTGAAGGCTGCGTACATATGCAAGACCCTGGCAGTGTTGTTGCCGACATCATTGCCATCACTTCCCTTTGTCCAGCGTACTAACGACATGGAACCAATATCGCTTGAGTGCATGCGGGACCCGGGATGTTGATTCAAGACAGGGCGATTTGGAGGCTTGCTCTCTTGGACGTATCGTACATATGAGGAGTCAAGTTGGTCAAAGTACGGGCCCAAGAATACAACAGGGCCCTTCCAATGGAGCTGATCCAGCTGGTTATCGCCGGTTCGGAAGCATGTACGTAATAGGATACGACTCCTGAGTCAAAAGGGCTTGATGAGGGCCCCAGAGGGGCTGAAGCAACCCAAACGGAAAACAGCATACGACTACATGAGCCCAGGGATCATGGACGGGTCGTTGCGTAGCTACGCCTGCCCTGGCCGGCAAAATACAACCTACCCATACAGCTCATCAACAGACTTTGAATCCGGTGCTCAAACCGAGAAGCTGGCCCCCCCAACCTCGGTATAACCAATGGCAGGCTGATTACCAACACTCATGCCAAGTACGCACAACAGCTCGGCTATGAACCATCTTCACTCCGATGAGGGCATTAAAGAGCGTACCAACTACCATGCGGTACCGGTAATCGGGTTAGCGAACTACATGATACTGAACCATGATAAAAATGCCTCAAATGTGTGGCTTGGCTGAGTTAGTTTGCATCAATTAACTTTCTGATCCAGGGCGTCTAGATACATGGCTTGTCATTCTTGAATTTGCGCTGCGTGCGAAACGTAGAGTCGAGCCCTTGGCGAACTGGCCTGGATGTTGGCCCCGTAGCGGGAATCGAGCTATCTTAAACACCATTTGATCAATTCACAGATCACCAAATCATGACGTTTCCCTAGCTATCTTATACTGAACTCGGTACCCTTTAATGACTACATATCAGGTAAGCTCTCAATCCGTGGTGACGACGGACGGATGTGTTCATTCTAGGATGTGTTTATTTCATCGTCCTGTACCATGTCAGATTCACTCACAGTGTTTGAATTAGAGTCTTGGTCTGCTCTACTATTGAGTCGATTCTGACTATCAAAGGGGACGTTTTATTCCTTAACCCATAATCTCCAGCACATCACAGTGATCAACCAGTACAATTCTACCTGCGTAAACCGGAAATTACAGAGCAGAGCGGGAGGGGCCAACACGGTTGCGATCCTCCTCACGTAGCTCCTTCAAAACGTCTCGTGCGTTCAGGAAACCCTGCTCAAGAGCGCCGTCGATGAATGCACGCCATCCGTGCGCCCAGTCGGAAGACGCAAAGAAGACGTTGCCATGGCGGCTCTGCAGCTCATCCTGATACTTGGTCATGAAGCCTGGGGGCCAGAAGCAAGGACCAGCCTGAGAGTAGGGATCCGTATTCCAGTTGTGAAAGACCTATAACGTCAGCTATGGCGTCGCGGCGATACCAGCTACAAGCTATAGCACGGGTAACTCACCAACTTCTTCACCTCCATTGGGTGGAAGTTCTGAAATGCCTGGACAATCTTGTCGGGATCGCGTTCCGGGACGAAGTGATGTCTCTCGTCGGTACCAAAAGCAACCAGATGGGTGTCACCGCTGGGCAAGACCCCGTCACCGTAAGCATAGAGCAGTATGTTGGGGTAGCACGCGCCGTTCCAGGACGCCATGCCAGACCCCTCGACGATGGCGTGGATCTTGCTCATGTAGTTGATGTGACCGGCTTCAACGGCCTCCTGTCGCAGAGGCGATAGAGGTGGGTTAAAGACCAGGGATTTGAGAGTGTTGAGCGGAGCTGTGCAAATCAGCCTTCTCCCCGTGTAGCATCGACCATCCCGTGTGAGAGCTTGGACGAACGTGCTGGGCACTTGCTGCACAGTGGTTACGTGTGTGTTGAATGAGTACTCGAGCCCACACTCCACAGCCTCGTCAAAGATTCTGCGGGCGAGTCCTGATTGGCCCTCTCTCAGCTTGTACAAGAGCCAGACGTCCTCAAAGTCGGCGAATGCGTGGTTTCCCAGAGCATGGCCGCGTATCATGTCCCAAAGGCTCGAGTTCTTGAGGTTGCTCTCCCCACCTGAGATGTGCAGCAGGAGCGAGAGCAAAAGGCCGGATTCTTCCAGGGTGAGCTGGTCCTTGATCTCCTGATAGCGATCCCAGCAGGAGTAGGCATCCCACTTCTCAACCTCCTTCCGATCAACTTGGATGTTGTCAAGCTGGGCGTGCGGCAGTGGGCAGATCTTTCGACCTCCTGCACCGTCAACATCAACGAACAGGTTCCATCCCCTGGCAGAAAGCTCGCCGGCTTCTTCGTGGGACACCTTCCGCGGTGGAACGCCTGTGACATTTTCGCAGTCAGTTCCAACCCATGGTGGGAAAGGATTCACAGCAGGAGTACATGGAGCCTTACCGGGGACCTTGAAGGTATAATAGTCGTTCTCGTACCCGTGGTTGCGAGTGGTGATCAGGTCACGATCCATCTTGTATCGTAACATCTCTCGAAACGTGTGCGGCTGGCAGTGGGACACCCACGTGCCTCCCATCTCGTAGTTGAACCCTGATAATCGTCAGAAGGTGCAGGATGCAACACAGGATCCTCGGGATAGCTACCGTCCTCCTCGATTGTATATGTGCGACCGCCAATCCGATCGCGTCCCTCGATCAGGAGGACAGATCGGCCTGCAACTCGAGTTAGTGGGAACGGCAGCGTGATACATGCCCGTGAGGAGTCTTGCCTGCGTTGGTCAGATCTCGTGCCGCAGAAAGGCCAGCGTAGCCACCTCCGAGGATGACGACATCATAGACAAAGTCTGAGGGGGCCTTGATGTAGCGGGCAGGAGAAATGACTCCCTTGCACGAGAACTGGCCCTTTTTGATGCCATTCTGGGGAGTCCAGGAGTGTCCGTCTCGGGTTCGGCCTTGCATGATGAGCTATGCGGGTCAGTTGACAAAAAAATGTGTGAAGGGCCAAAGAATGTGAATATTGATGTAGAGCCTGGCTGGTTGGGAACAAGACACATGCGGCGGTGCGTGGATGGGTGATTTAATATGCCCATCGGTTGGCGTCGATGAGATCACAGCGCCAAAGCCGGAGCAATAGCCGTTGCCAGAGTGTGGGGAATCAACGTACCTGCGGCAAAGTAGAGCCCAATTTGGAAAGGATTGAATTCATCAACTGCCTAAACAAGCCGAGCTGACAACAAGAGACGCCATACCACGCATTGCCCTGAACGGGAAGATGATAAGCGACGGCGCGTGTTTGTTGCTCGCAGGGTGAACGGAGGAAGAAGACTGGGGTCTTTGCTGCAGACCGCCCTTGAGCATACGGTAGTTATAAATACAGGGCATACCGCTGCGCTGCATCCATATCTGGTCCTCCTCAACACGCCGGCACTCGCTTACACGCCGCCATTTTTCAATCCCCTTGCATCACCGACAGATTGTCGCTGCCATCTTTCCACCGCCCAAGACGACATTGAAACAACATGGCCAACATCACATACCATCAACCCTCGGACATTGTTGGAAAGAACTGCCAGGAGGCTGGCTTCTCCAACGCTGTCATCCTGCCAGCCTCGGCCAAGCTTGTCATCACCGCGGGTCAGGCAGGCGTGGACAGGAAGACGGGAAAGCTCGTCGAGACATCGGTGGCCGATCAGATTGAAGCGGCCTTTGACGGTGCCCATATCGCGCTCCAGACGGCTGGTGTAGAGGAGGGGCTGGCCGCCGCCCACAAGATCTTGACATTCTTCATCGACATGCGGTACGAGAGTCTGATGATGGAGATATGGAAGCGCAGATACCCTGGACATAGACCTACATGGACCTGTGTAGGCGTGTCAAACCTGAGCATGAGGGGGATGCACGTTGAGATGCAAGCAGAAGCCATCTTGCAATGACGAGCGAGCGGGCACAACGCCCGTGGAGGATCGAGATTAGCGTTATCCTGACTAGACTAGACAGCAACCAGGCCTCTTATCTCACCCCCTAGCAAAGTATGACAAGGTCATGTGATTGGCAGTTAGCTCGTGTTGCATGTGCCCGCTTGTTGGTGTGATGATAAAACGTCAATCTCCACTGCAACCCCCTCCTCTTCCCCAGATTAAAGCATCCCGGCACCCTCGTTCGATTTAGCCCGTAATAACGTTCGATTGCTTGCAACATGGATACCGAGCATTCATCGGGCGTCACCGACCGCCTCGGCCCGTCTGCCAGCCCCCTCCGCTCGAGGACCGGATGTCAGCAATGTCGCAGCCGCAAGAGGAAATGTGACGAGCAGCGCCCCCGTTGCCTCGCCTGCGTTGATCGAGATCTGCCCTGCAGCTGGCAACGTGAGCCTCGTCGCCCCCAGGTGGCCCGTCGCCAGAACAAGTTCAACAAGGACTTTGCCGTCCCGCAAGAGATGCGCCCTCTCGTCACCGTCTTCACGGTCCCGTCAGCACCCATCCAGGAGAGACTGCTGTCTCACTTCAACGTCAACAGTCCACTGTGGCTCACCTCGGGCGGCAATACCGCTGCGTGCTCGGATATCATCATGCCTATTGCATCACATAGCCCTCTGGTCCTCAATTGTGTCTTGGCTCTAGCCGCGGGCGATTTGGCCAAGTATCAGCCGGCAAGTTCTGAAATGGCCAGCTTGACCTGCGGCTTCTATGGCCAAGCCGTGGCTGGCATCAACTTGGCTCTCAGCCATGAGCTTGGTTCCTCCAAATCCTCTGGCGTCCCTAAGGAGATGTCATCTCAAGGTGATGGCAACAGTGCCCATTCTGCTCATCAATGGCTGCTAACATGGACCAGGCGATGACCTTCTCTTAGCCGTCATCCTTCTCTGCGTCCACGAAGTACGCTTGCTTGATCCAGATATTCAATACTCTCACTAACACGGCTTTGCCATAGGTGGTCAATTTTACCTCAACGAGTAGGATATTCCCCCATCTCAATGCCGCGGCGACACTCTGCCACAGCCGTTGCTCCAGCATAGGAGCTCCAAACTTTCCTCTTCGAGGGCTCTTGTTTGAGGTCTTTTACTACATATTCACACTGACAGCGTTCACTCACGGCCATAACCTGCTCCTGCATCTTGCCCCAGAAGTCTTTACTTCCCCGTTTCTTTCGGGTAGCGACTACAAAGGCGTGCTACTTGGGCAGCAGTGCCGCGATATCTTTTCCGTCATCCTCAGAGTTTCGATACTGCGACATGATCTTGTCTTGGCTTCAGCCATCGACGAGCCCACCGCTTCAGAGTTGAGAGCCCTACAAGCCCAGCTTGAGGATAGCCCAGCAATCGGGGACGCAGAAGCTGCGCATCCAGACGACAGAGTGGCTTCGGAGCTTTATCGTCTTGCGTGTCTGATCCATATCAATAAGACTTTGGATCCGATGCTCCAAGATGGATCTCCGGCCATCCAAGATCTTGTATCCCGGTTCATCTCAGCTCTCAGTTCATTACCACCGACATCTCCAGCTAACAACATTCTCTGCTGGCCGCTGTTCATTGCCGGTATGTCGTCGATAGCGATGTCGCATCGGCGACTGATCATAGGTAGGCTGAGGAGAAATTACGAGTCGTGGTGGAGGTCAGATATTTTGATCAGGACGGCGGATTTTCTATCCAAGAATTGGAGACATGGTGGGGACGCCTTGGAAGGTGAAGTCATCCGTTGCAGAGATTCATACACGACGCAGTGGCCAGGACTTACAGCCCAGACATTTGACTTTCCATTAATCTTGCTGTAACTGGCCCTGCTTGGGTCTTGTGGTGTATTAGTGATGTCCATGGATAGCTTGATCACATGCAAGGAGCATGGGTTAGCTTGTGCTATGCAGGCAAGGCCGACGGACACGAAAGCAAACTGAACTGTTACTTTCATCAATGATTATTCCATGCTGGCTTCTACAGTTGAGTGTCTGCGCTGAAATCGATCCATGTGCCGAACCATGCCAGCTGGGTTGGCCTACACAAAACAGACCCCTCCATTTGCGCAAACAGTAGACCCAGTAACCCATCGAGAGCCTTCCTCACAGAGAAACGCGACAATCTGGACAATGTCGTCAACTTCTCCAACCCGCGGTGCTGCAGGGGTAGATTCTATAAAGTTCTGAATTCCCGGCATGGACTCGGGTGGCGTGGCCCTGTCACCCTGGTTAGTTTGTCATGTTCACCCAGTAAGAGGAGACTACATACTCCCACATGTCCGTGGCAACGGGGCCAGGATTCACTGCGTTAACAGTAACCGCGTACTTGTGCCCCAGCTCAACAGCCCACGTGCGCGCGAGACTTTCCATGCATGCCTTGGACGCTCCGTAAGCCCCCTGCATATTCCATCCTACACCGAGATTTGTTAGTCTGAGAGGCAGAGTCTCGACTGCCGTTCTGCTCACCTTGGCGTGCGACAATGCTCGACAAGTTGACGATCCTCCCCCCCTTCTGGAGGTAGGGCAGGGTCTGCTGCACGAGAAACATGGGAAAGCGGACGTTGGTGTAAAAGACCTTGTCAAAGTGCTCAAGAGTGGTGTCTGCGAGGTAGAGCTCGTCTCCTGCCCCAGCATTGTTGATGATGATATCAATGCGTTCCCCAAAGGCATTGATTGCCGCAGAGACTACTTTTTGGGGAGCCTCTGGGTCCATGCAATCCGCCTGAAGCGCGATGGCGTCGCTGGTGGACTTGATGGCCTTGACCACACTCTCAGCCCGCGCCGAAGAGTATGCGTAGGTGATTACCACCTTGGCTCCGCGCCTGCCCAACTCCTTGGCTATGCCCTCGCCGATGCCACGGGATCCTCCCGTGACGATGGCTACCTTGCCGGTGAGAGACATGTGAGCAGATACTATACCGGCTGCGCGAGGACTAAAGCTGCGATTGACGGGACAGTAGATCAACAATTGAGCTCGCTGATATCTGCTTTGGAAAGCCGCCATTAATCTTCAAGCTCAACTGTTATCTTTATATGGACATCTCGCGCCACGTTGTGGGACAACCTCCACACGTGCATATGACGAGACAGCGGCGCCTCCCAAAACCAAACCAAGCTAGAATCACGGAGAACCTCGAAGGCCGCGAGGGCCGCGAGGGCGAGTGATGAGTCTTTGGCCCAGGATCGTAGTACACATCAAGCAAGTCTCTCTGCTGGTGACAGCGGCAACGAAGAACTCAATGGGGCAAGATAGCGGCACACTTGCCCGTTGCGTCTCCGAGCCGTGGCCCCTCAGTTGACGCCGATCCGATTGGGTAATGCCGAGACCAGTCAAAGCTTTGGTCTAACTCTTTTCAGCCCCAGATAAGCGACGACCAGATCGAGGTGGAGAGCGGCGTCCGTTGGCTGATGGATCGACGCCCTAGACTGCACAGTGCGTTTTCCGGCGATACTACGTGTTCATCCAGCTCCCGGGTAGGGCCGCGTTTTCATCCAGGAGATCAATAAATCCAACAAAGCTGGAAAATGCACATGCCTACATGCCCTGTTCCACCTAAAATACCCTAGCGCCTGATAAAAAGATAGACATGCGACTTTTATTCCTCATTGATGACAATAATGGCCCTCCATGTGACCTCTGGTACAACCCGTTTTGCAGAACGAGGTTAAGTAAATCAAGACACAGTGTCTTTCATGTCGCATTTATTGATTCATAAACTAGTTAAGCCTTATTAACTTGCATAATCACTAGACAGGTATATGATATCAGCATATCACAGACGTAAACAGTAACCAGACCTGGATTGTTACCTATGAGAGAAAATAAGTTAAGAATCGTACTGTTTGTATTGTTCCTTGCACCACTCTAGTCACGTGCTTAGTCACGTGAGGTATGATGAGGCCACCACTAACTATAATTACCTAAGCACCCTAACCTTCGATTCTTTTTAGCCCACCCACACACACAGCTAGAGTTTATCTCGTGATAGCCTCATCGTGACAGTAACTGCGCCGCAATCAAGGCACCAACCCCGGCGCAATTTAGGTCTTCGCTAAGCCACAAGAAAGGCCATTTTCAGCGCAAATAAGACTTATAATAATAGGATGACTCTAAGTAAGAACGTTGATAAAACACCTGAGGATTGCTATCCTCTGCAAGCACCGAACGTTGTGGTTACTTGCAATCTTTCGTAGGGCCAGCTCATCCTTAGGCAGGGCTATCTTTGTATCTATCAGACTTCCAATGTTCGTGTTGAGAAGCGCCTGGGACGCAGGTGGATGAAATCTCAGAATGATGGTGTTTTCAGGGCATGATATTCTTCAGAGTGACCCACCGAGATGATAACGGAAGATGCGCAAGGGATCCCTGTCGTCGAGGTTTTCAATAAAAGCATTTGTAACCAGTGTCATTTGATACTTAGGTAGTTGATAATGAGACACTGCGCCCTTTCACCCTTCAGCCCATCGCTCAAATCTTGTGTTTAAAACCCAAGTTGTGCTCTCCATGATCGTGGCCCTGATCCAAACAAAACAATCACAGGATCCCGCTTAATAGATGTCTGAAGGGCCCTTGAATTCTTCTGGGTGAAGTACCTTCTGCGGGTCTTCAAAGTCAACCCATCCCATCATGGGGTCCGAGAGACCCCATCCAAGCATCTTCTGCGTCTTCTTATCCTTTGCCTTGATTATGTGCTGAGGGATAGTAATGTATTGGTTCTCCTCTTGCCGCATCCCTGAACGTGAATTAGTACAAGGTCACAGCTTCGTTGAGGGGCGTTACGCACATCCACGGGTACAGAAGGTACCGTACACCAGTCGCCACTCGTTCTCTGTCTGGTTGGCAGAGCCTCCATGGTAGCACGAAGCCAGCATGATAAAGGCATCGCCAGCTTCCAGCTCGGCATAGAAGCACTCTTCTTCCTTGGGCTGGCGCTCATTGCCCCAGAGATGCGACCCAGGAATAAAGCGCGTGGCACCATTGGCCTTGTGAGTCTTGACGCCAGCCACGAAAAGACCGACAGCTGCCTCGCGACTGTTCAAGTCACGTTCATCGTTCCACTCGGAGATCTCGGGGTGACACATGTGCCAGATGTAGTCGTCCTAGAAGCCATTAGCCCAGTCTGAATTACATGTGATGGCATCAACATTAGTGGCATCTCATGAGCCAAGCCCTGATGCGAAAAGATGGAACAATCTTACCCGGTGAATTTGCTGGTTCTTCGCTCCAGGTCCAACCTGGAACGCGGTAGATGCGCTAGCCTGAGGGTAGGAAACGTGCGTTCTGCGATCCTCACCCCACCAGAAAGAGTTTCTAGTGCAGAGAAAGTGGTTGCAAACAGCTTGGTAAAGCGGGTTCAGAAGCATCTTGTTAGTAAAGGTTGGGGACAGCGCGTTCAACCCAGGGGCTCGACGAGTCTCGCCAGGGAAGAACTTGCCGTCCCATGGCTTGTCGCGCTCGAGGCGAGGGAGAATATCCTTGTAGGCCTGGTCAAGGTCGTCGCGGCCTACAAGTTGCTGGACAATCACCCCTCCGTCTCTCTTGAGCAGGTAGAGAACATCCTCGACGGGAGCGTCGGCAGGGACTCTCTGGGGGCCCTGGGGGTACTTTTGGGTAAGACCGGGCATGATTGTTGCAATGTAAAGGTTAATAGAGGAAGGAGGATTGTGTTGAGTAGATGCGATTGTTTCTTGAGGCGCAAATAGTCTGATTTGCCACTCTAGGACGAGGCGATCGCATGTCAACTTTATATCTTTGGCAGTACATCATGAAGCTTGAACTTGCATCTGCCTACCCGTTGATGAACATGCTCTGTCGTACATGATGTGATATGCTGTTTTAGGAAGACAATTGCACCCATTGCCTATTCTTCCACGGATTAACAACACCCGTCGATGCATAGACATCATGACAGGCAGTGGCACTTATAACCCAATATGGTAGGTCATGCCGAAGGACAAATATCGCGGCAAAGGTCATGATAGCGATGAAGATGATCTTAAGATAGCCGAGCCCCGCGAGCTTTACCTCTTTCGGTTTTTCTTTGGCGCCTTGGGACCTATTGGTCCAAGTTCCGAACGCTGGACATGAGGTGGCCATGATGGTGGGCGCCAAGGGTTCGAGGTACCGTTATCCGTCCATCCGCCCGCAGATGGTTGCATATCTTGATATCTGCCGATAGCAGTGCGGGGGTGGAGTCTTGCAATGTCTGGCCCAGTAGGAGGAACTCCATATGTCAGGATTCCTGTCGGAGTAGTATCTCGACTTCCTTATCAGCCATCTCCGAGTGTGTAACTGAGGGCCATGAAGCAACCACCCGACAATCTCTTGGTCGGACTCCTGCGCGCCATGGCTGATTCATTTGCCCAACTGGTGTGTTTGACTCAGATTAGATGGTCGATCCGTTGTCGTTGTTACCAGCGGAAAACCCAATGTGGCAGGCCGTCGGTTATACTCTTGGGAGGACTCTTTGGGATCTCAGCTGGAAGTAGGTTTGCTCGTCTCATTGTTAGTACTTAAGTGTAGCTTTGCTGCCCTCTGACACTGCCAATGCCTCTACAACAACCACACAGTGTGCATCCGAGCGTACTTCATAATCAATCTACCTCACAAGATGACGAAACTACATGGACACGGGCCGCAAGGCTCTCAGGACCAGGCCGCCGACTGCCAGTTGGAGAGAATGGGATATGAGGCCGAGCTTCCTCGCCACCTCGGCCTTCTGAGCATCTTTGGGTTGTGAGTGACAACTGGACATTCTTCTGTGAAACCCTTCTCTGATATCTTGGAAAACCGACAGGTCCTTCGCCATTATCGCTGCCCCCTTCGGACTCAGCACTACCATGGCCCTCCCGCTTATCAATGGTGGATGCGTCACCATCATCTGGGGCTGGGTGCTTGTGACCCTTATATCGCTGTCCATCGCAGCCTCTCTCGGGGAAATCTGCTCCTGCTATCCCACATCCGGTGGCCTCTACTACTGGTCTTCCATCCTATCCAAGCCCAAGTACGCTCCTGTCACCTCCTGGGTGACTGGCTGGCTCCTGCTCGTGGGAAACTGGATGTCGACTTGTGCAATCACCTTTGGAGGAGCGCAGCTGATTCTTTCCGGAGTCTCCCTGTTCAACCCTGATTATGCTGCCGCCGCTTGGGAGACTGTGTTGACCTTTTGGGGCATCATGCTCTTTTGCTTGCTAGTCAACGTATACGGCGCCAAATACCTCAATCTCATCAACACCCTTTGTGTCTACTGGACCGTCGTTTCATGTGTCGTCATCATGGTGGCATTGCTGGCCATCTCAAAGGAGAAGAGATCAGCAGAGTTTGTCTTTACCGACTTTGACACATCTAGAAGTGGAATGTGAGTAAGCATCTACCAGCTCTACTGATAACCTCCTAAACTTGAACCCAGGCCCTCCGGCTGGTCATTCGGCATTGGTCTTCTACAGGCAACCTACACCCTCACAGGCTATGGCATGATAGCCGCCATGTGTGAGGAAGTCCAGAATCCTCACAAGGAAGTGCCTAAAGCCATCGTGTTTTCCGTGGTAGCAGCTGGTGTCACTGGCCTGGCCTTTCTGATCCCCATCTTGTTTGTGCTTCCCGATGTCGACTACTTGCTGGAAGATACCAACGGCATGCCCATCGCATTCATCTTTATGAAGGCAACCGGGTCCAAGGGATGGGGACTGGGCCTTCTGATCTGCATCGTTGGGGTCATGCTCTTCGCCGGGATCGCCGCCTTGACCGCATCCTCTCGATGTGTCTACGCCTTTGCGCGAGATGGAGCCATCCCCGGTTCTCTGCACTGGCGGAAGATCCACGCTGATCTCAAGATCCCTCTAGCAGGGCTTCTGCTGAGTACCTTGGTCATTTGCGCCATGGGCTTGGTCTACTTTGGGTCAGCGGCTGCTTTCAACGCCTTCACTGGGTCAACGTGCATCTGTCTATCGGCGTCTTTTGTGTCGCCCATATTCGTGTCCCTCTTACGAGGACGAAAGCTCGTGAAACACTCTGCCTTTTCTCTCGGGAGATGGGGCTACCTGTTGAACATCGTGTCTGTCTGCTGGGTGGTGGTGGCCTTTGCGCTCTTCTCGTTCCCGGCCCAGCTACCTGTTACTGCGAGCAGCATGAACTATACCAGTGTTGTTTTCGTTGGCTTCTCGCTGATTAGTCTTGTTTATTATCTTTTGAGAGGTCGGAAGTCTTTTGCAGGGCCACCTGTTACAGATGTTCTCCAGATTATTGAGGGCTCTGAGCTGGGAGATGTTGGGCTTGGCAGTAACCCGAAGTCTGGTAAAGATTCGGTGTGAACGGCTTGGATGAGGACTCGAGGCGATGTCTGTTTTTAAATTCTATATAATTGTCCACAACAGCCTTTGATAGTATATAGTCCGAAACAACCATTTTGCTGTCTCAATCATGCTTCATTCAACATAAACACTGTCTCCAACATTAGTTGCGTCAAACCGGCTCTTATAGACGATCAAAGAGAAAGTTCAGATCCAGATTGTTATTCTAGTCTACTTCAAGCTGGCCAATCTCTCTTGCCCTTCAAAGTGACTTCTGTTGTCGTTCTCAGAGCATCGCCAGCGCCCGTGCCTACACCGAAGACGTAATCACCGGCGGGAAGCTCCCAACGACCGCGCTCCCAGCGGGCAACATCCCGCATGCGGATAGTGGCCTCAACATTCACCACTGTCTTTGGCTCCACGTCAGCTGTCTTTTCGAACGCCACCAGCTGCCTCTCTTCTGGCTTTCCCTCCGGCCAAGCGTAAACTTGGATAACTTCTCGGCCGGTCCGATCCCCTATGTTCCCCACCGTAGTGGCTAGAATCCACGTATCCTCCTCCCCTGGGGTCATAGATCTTATCTCAGAAGAGAATTTGGTGTAACTCTCTCCGTAGCCAAACCACCACTGCGGCTGCTTTGTCGAATCATGAGCGTAGTATCTATATCCAACTTGCACGCCCTCCACATAATGAACAGACCCATCCTTTCCAGGCCATGCTGTCGGATCAGACGCAAACGAGAGGTCTGAATAAGCTCGCGGCCATGTGACAGGGAGTCGGCCGGACGGGTTCACGCGCCCTAGAAGCACATCGGCCAGTGCATTGCCTGCTTCCTGGCCACCATAGAACGTCTGTAGCAGGGCTGAGACCCTGTTGACCCATGGAAACTCAACCGGAGAGCCCGACTGGTTCACAATAACCAATCTGTCGGGCCGTTTGACACGCTCGAGAAGTGCATCCACGAGGCGATCTTGGCCTTTGGGCAGTGTCATGGACTGCTTATCGTAGCCCTCCGTCTCCCACTCCTCATCTAGGCCGATCACGACGACTGTGTACTCGCTTGCGTCTGCGAGATTGGCGGCTTCGGAGATCAGCTCATCCTCGCTTGGGAGCTCCTCCAGATATCCAATACGAACAGATGGATAAGAACAGAAATGGGGGTTCACATCTTCAGGAAGAAACTTGTGGTACTCCTCATCTGTTCTTGTCCAACCCTCAACGTGGACGGTATACCGCTGCCCGGCGTTCAGGGCCTTCGTTCCAACGCATTCCGCACTACCGAACGTATAAAAGCACTCCTCCATACCATACCAGCGGGTATTATCAACCACCAGTTCACCATCGATCAAGAGCTTAGAAGCTCCAACGCTGCACAAACTGAAAGAATGGGTCCCGGTGGACGTGGGAGTGAGCGTCGATGTGATTCGGAAGGAGAACGCCGGGACTGGATCTACCGAAAACGCTGGGGGGGAGGTATCTGCCAGGTCGATGAACGAGTTGGAGCGATACTGGGTTTCCTGAACAGGACCGCTCAAGTCCTGACTGCTGAAGAAGTCCATCTGCAGCATCGCCTCCTCACTGGCCCCCTGTGCCGGTGTCGGAACGCTCCAGGTTGTCTTGGAGGTAACTGGCAACCATTTCCGGGTGTAAGCCCCGAGGGCATGCTTGACGGAGACATCCACCCCTAGGGTTGCTGCCACAGCCTTGAATGAATCCATCGGCTGACTGAGATACTGCGGATTCATACTCGCCGAGCCACCACCCCCTGACGTACCGTGTAACGCATTGGGCCCGATAAAGGCAACCTGCCTGCCTGAAATATGATCGGGGCTCAACGGCAGCGTGCCTTGGGTGTTCTTTAGCAGGATAATGCCCTCGGCTGCGACCTTGCGGATCAAGGCGATGTCTTCCGGCGATGTGTCTGAGCGCTCTTCTTGAGCACGAGACTGTCGGGCTTCTTCCTCAGTCAAGCCCAAAAGGTTGTACTTGCCCAGGAGGGCGAGAATATTTCTAACCGACTCATCCACAGAGGCAAGAAGCTCGGCACTCGGGTCTTCTTTGAGGATGCTGAACAGCTTGTTGCCGCGTCTCTCGGGCGGACCGGGCATCTCGAGGTCCACTCCAGCCAAGACGCTCTCTATCGTTGAGTTGGTGCCACCCCAGTCGCTCATGACAAGGCCATCAAATCCCCACTGCTTGCGGAGGATATCCCGGAGGATCGAAGGGTTCATATCCATATGCAAGCCGTTGACGCAGTTGTAGGCGGTCATGACGCAGTCTGGTGGTGAAGAGGAACGGATCACCATCTCAAAGGGACGGAGGTAGATCTCGCGGAGGGCTTTCTCAGAGATGACAGCGTTAATGCTTAGTCTCTTGTACTCCTGCTCATTCGCAACACTGTCAAGGGTCAGCCCTGTCCAAGCATGTTCAAAATTACCAACCAGAGACGTACAAGTGCTTGACCGTCGCGGCTACTTCTCCAGTTTCCTGAAGACCTGAAATATACTCGACTGCCAGTGAGCCGCTGAGGAAGGGGTCTTCGCCAAAACATTCAAAGTTCCTGCCGGCCAAGGGATTCCGCACACAGCAGATCGTAGGCGCCAGGAGCACCTGGGCAGCCTTGGTCTTAGTCTCGCGGCAAAGGACCTGTCCTAATCTATGCAGCTCAGGCTTGGACCAGTTGGCTGCCTGGCATAGTCCGCTGGGTACGAAGGCAGCTGGCGAGCCATCGACCAGGAGGTGGCCACGGGCACCTGCGGGTCCATCCGTGGTCTGTTGCAGCCAAGTCAGTTATTGATCAAAAGGGCCAAGTTTTGCCGGTAACGAGGTATGTAAAAATGTAGCAGAGACTGACCTTTATGGAACCAATTCCAAGGCGCGGCACTTCCTGTGTTTGCCAAACATCCGCACCCGCAAGCAGGAATGCTTTTTCTTCAAGGGTGAGCTGGCGGACAAGCTCGTCGATGTCAGTGGAGGCCATTTTCGAAGTTCTTTGAATAGGCCGGTGACAAGAATAGGTAGATGATGGTTGAGCCAGTATTATTGCACGCAGCCAATTTTCGGGCAGCTATATATACGGCGTTCGTAGTTCCGTGGCTATGGATATAAAGTGCTG
Source organism: Fusarium sp. NRRL 66088 (assembly GCA_013186415.1). NCBI lineage: Eukaryota > Fungi > Ascomycota > Sordariomycetes > Hypocreales > Nectriaceae > Fusarium > Fusarium sp. NRRL 66088. Next base: position 40,356 of record JABCKD010000156.1, read on the forward strand.
GTAGTCGAGTGGGCCGAAGAAAGTTGCAGGCTAAGCGTCGGACGTTGAATGCTCGCTCATGCGGCCTGAAAAAGAGGAGAATGGGCACAGGAAGGTGTTGATGATATTGCCGGATTGGAAGCTTCGTTATCGTGTGGAGTTTTTCAGGACTGGGAGCTTGCACGAGAGTGATTCTAGCCAATATCAAGATAGATAAGCAACCCACTGTCGCAAGTTTGAAGCCAGCAAAGGTAACGCCTTGGCGCCCGATGTACGAACTGACGGAAGCGTCGCTAATTGAAAGCTAGGATAGGTTAGTAGCCCCGCTTAGGGTGTCTGAAATCTGCATCCAGGGTTGGTTGGTGTCTCCTCACTCACGGTAGACGCCGAAGACTATCGGCTGATGTTTGATTTGCCCGAGACCTCGGTCTAGACTTTCCTTGCTAACAAAGAGGGGATTGCCCCGTTAGGCGTTCTCACATAGTCAAAAGGCTGCACAGGGCCAGGGGGCGGGGGCCTTAAAGCAACTCAACAGAAATATCACAGCCGTAACACAACTAAAGCTTATACCCAAGCCTCAATAATACAACAACAGGTTGATGAGCTAGAAAAGAGAAGAAATAGAGTCATGATAGCCTCAAAAAAACTTCTTCTAAAGGGATAAAAGGCGTGATCTTCACCCTTGCACAGCCGCCTCGAGTGCCGTGGGCGCCCCGACGTTCGACATGAAGCATGGGGTTCGGTGCCTCTCCCCCAGGTGACAGCGATCCCCTGAGTGCAAGCACGGACGGGGTAAACCAGCTAACGTAACTATCTACTTTGGGATAAACATGCGCGCACCTCGTGATAAGGGGCGAAGGGCAAATGTCGCGTTGCCGATACCTGTTGGTTCGAGACTTGGAGGAGTCAATTGCAAGATTAACAAACGTGCTTGCCTTCGTAATCATCCGTGTTAGTGCTAGCTCATCTCAAACGGCAGTTCTGCGTCGCAGATGATGGCTCGACTGGCTGACTGGGAGCACAGCCTGTGTTCGACTCGATTTCCACACTGGTATAAGATGCCCCATGATTCCTCTCCAAAGACCCCCATACTCCACTTCCCCAGTGACGAGGTTCTCCAGACTCTCCCCACAACTACCTGACACAGATTTCTTCTGCACAGCATGTCGTCCCCATCGGCTTCCGAGCCGGCTGTCGCCCGCAAAGGCGGCAACTCAGCATATCTTCTCTACATGATCTGCTTTGTCCTTACTGTCAACTCTGCAACCCAAGGCTATGACTCGTCCATGATGGTGAGTTGTCAGGCCCTGCCTCAACGAGGCGAGACTGTCAGACTTGTTAACATGTGGTTTCCCAGAACGGCCTCCAGATGCTGCCTTCGTACGTCGATTATTTTCAACTCACAACGGCTACCATCGCCCTCAACGTGGCCATCGTCTTCGTCGGGGCCATCCTCGGCATGCCCTTTGCTGGACCCGTGGCAGACAAATGGGGAAGAAAATGGGGCATGGCCAGCGCGTCGATTCTGTGCATGGTTGGTGCCGCCATTCAGAGCGCTGCCATCCACGAGGCCATGTTTTGCATCGGGAGAATGATGGTCGGCTTTGCACTCACAATCGGGGGTAGCGCGGCTCCAGTGTAAGTAGCCCATAACGATCGACTTCCGCTTGTGCTCCTCTGACACTTCTGGCTTAGGTACATCTCGGAAGTAGCTCCTCCCAAACACCGTGTCACCTTGACTGGGCTGTTCGGAACGTCTTGGTATGTCGGTAGCTTGATCGCTGCGGGCGTTACATACGGAAGTCAATACATGGAGAGCACCTGGTCCTGGCGACTTCCATCTCTAGTACGTTACGCAAGCCCGTCTTTGGTCTACAGTTCGGTACAGCTGACGGCTAAAGCTTCAATTCCTACCATCCATCTGCTGCCTGATTCCCCTTCCGTTTATCCCCGAAAGCCCCCGCTGGCTCATTTATCAAGGCCGCACCGAAGAGGCCCGGGCCATCTTGACCAAATATCATGGCGACGGCGACCAAAACTCGCCAATCGTGGCGATCGAATATGAAGAAATCTGTCAAACGCTCGAGTTTGAAAAGACAGTGCAGAAGGCGAGCTTCAAGACCCTGTTTAATACCAAAGCCAACCGCTGGCGAAGCGGCATTGTCGCCGCCGTCGCAGGTGAATCCCACTTTACTATACCTCGCTGGCCCTGTACTGTAGGCTAATCAGAACTGCAGTCTTTTGTCAGGTCAGCGGTAATAATATCATCACTTACTACCTCGGGAGCGTCCTGACAGCGGCCGGTGTCACGGGAGTTCAAACCCAGTTGGGTATCAGTCTCGGCTTGAGCGGCTGGAACCTGCTCTGTGCCACTGCTGGATCGTGGGCAACTGAGCGAGTCGGCCGGCGCCAGGGTTTTCGTAAGTACCTCCTCATCTCCAGAGCTATCCATTTCTGCCCCGTCGCATGTTGGTTGGTTGTTTCCGGGTATCCTCAGTTGCTGACGTCCTGAATCTTCTAGTCTGGTCTACCGGCACCATGTCGATTTTGCTTATTATCATGAGTGCTCTAACAAAGGTATATGGAACCAGCCCCCCATTATCGACATCCTCAGCCCAAGTCGCTCTCATCTATCTTTTCTATGGGGCATATTCATTTGTATGGACACCTCTCGCTACAGTTTACACGGTCGAAGTCCTTTCGTATTCGATTCGTGCAAACGGCCTGGCATACTTCAACGGCATTTGCTTTGGCGCTGGATTCATCAACACCTTTGTCATCCCATATGCCATGGAATGGTCTGCTTGGGCCTTTTACTTGATCACGGCTCTCTGGTGTCTCTTCTTTGAAGTGCCTATTATGTACTTTTACTTCCCGGCAACTGAGCGGAGGGGACTCGAGGAGATCGATATTATCTTTGAAGGAACTTCGCATGTTGACCTTGATGTTAAATCGCCAAGTGTTGTTCATGATGGAGGGGTTGATATTGAGAAGAAGGGCGCGGAGGGTCTTGAATAGACCACACTGTATCCCAACACTAGTTGGGATAGAGGGCGATAAAAGCGGCAAGATTATACATTATTGACTTGTGACCTCTAAAACTACGTCAGGTAGCACCGCGAAATAACCAGCTGCTGCACATAGGAGGCTGTGGAACACAATGACCACTACGCCATACGGCAAAAGTGTAAAGTACCTTACAACAGGTACCGAGGCAATTAGGTCATATAATGCTGCTTCACAGAGGCCTTCAAGGCCACACATCAGCCTATTCAAGCAACGGCGCTAACAAGCGTGATTTGGGAACTTGCCAAAAGACCTCGTCAGCCTGGGAGAGCCATTCGATTATCCTCTGATCTTTCATTTGCACCAACTCTCATAATTGACGATATCACACTAGTAATAATAGCTTAGCGAAGAGCTGTATCGTTGTTGTAATAGAGGTTTATATTAATACCTTATATTATTAATTATTTACATCTAAATTATTATAATTATATATGCCCTATAGTTAATTATAGGGTGTACTAAATATTATTATTTACTTAACACAGCTTAGTCACAAGTGGAAGGCTTGCTAGAAAGTGTTGTATTTATAAGAGCGTCCCGTTATACTGCGGACTTGTGTGAAGAAAGGAATGGACTATCACGTGGTTCCAACTCTCAACGATGCAAGCAGCAACTAGATCCCTGGTCTGTCGCAAACGCAATTAAAGATCATTGCGCTCGGTATTGCGCACATGTTCCGAGGTCTCATTGACAGACTGCTTCTCAGTATCTTTGTAGTCGACTTGTGCGACATTAGCGTCATCGCCATCGAAGATTCTCGCGATCTCTTCAAGAGTCGGGCCCTTGGTTTCGATATAGAAGAAGTAAACGAAGACGAGCTCGACCGCGATCCAAACCTATTTCGTCATTAACCTTTCGAAGACCGGCTTCGAACAAAGGAAGCGGGACTTACAGTGTAGAAGCACCAAAAGTTCCAGTTGTTGGGAAGGTTCTCGAGAGCGATGGGATTGGTCTGGTTGCCGATGGTGAGAGCAACTTGGATGAAGAAGTTCATGATCATGAGGCCACGAGCACGGAGTCTGAATGGGCAGATTTCAAGAGCGTAGGCGACAATTAGACCGGACCAGGCAATGGAGTAGCAGACGTCGAAGAGCCAGATGAGGGCAATCTGGGGGTATCCAAGGCGCTTAATCTCCGTCTCGCCGGTGGCTTCGAAGCGAGCGGCAACAATTGTCCAGGCCAAGAAGAACAACATCATACCTAGGCGTACCAAAGTTAGCTGCGTTTCTTCTAGGCAAGGGTTAGGCAAAAGAGATTTCTACTTACCGACAGTAGCAGTAAGGAAGAGTGGGCGACGACCGAAGCGATCAATTCCCATCGAGCAGCCAATAGCAACGAAAAGCTTCAGCATGTTCTCTCCGCCGTTCAATCCAGTCTTTTGGGCTTGGTCCTTGATTCCAGCGCCCTCGTAGATAATGTTGGAATAGTTGCTGATCAAAGCGTTACCAGAGTACTGCGAGATGATACCTAGGGAGACCAGGAGCATGAGACGGTAACGGTTGCCCCTAGTTCGAAGGAAATCAAGGTAGCTGCCATTCTTCTGGGCCTGATACTCAAGGGCGATGGTTTCCTTAATTTCGTTGTACTCGAACTGCACAGTTGCATTATTGACATCGCCGTTGGCATGATACTTTGCGAGGATGCCAAGGGCTTGGTCATGACGTTCGTGAGCCATGAGCCAACGAGGGGATTCAGGAATCCACCAAATGAAGCAGATCTGAATCAAAGATGGTACGGCTTGGATCAAGGTGATGGATCGCCACGACCAGTCGCTGCTAATGTTGATCGTACCAAGACCGATGAAAGCGCAGACTATAGGATCTATATCAGCAGGTGTCAGATCTAAACTCTCATCTGTTTACTCACGTGTGGCACCAAGATTCCAGAGGCAGTTATAGATGGCAGTGACGATCGCACGGTGCTGAGGGTGGCAGATCTCTGTGAGCAGAACAGGGCAAGATAACTGGGCCAAAGAGTTTCCGAAACCCACGAGGAATCGACCGCCAAGGTACACTGTCAAGGGTTTAGCAGCTGTTGCTCGATAGAGTAGATTACGTTGTATTCAGAGTTGGTGACGTACTGCCAAAGCCATTAGTGAAGGCGGAAAGGAAAGCACCAAGGATCATGACAAGACATCCCACGGCGATGGGGATCTTACGACCAAAGTGATCGGCCATGAAGGGACTATCCGAAGCAAAGTTAGTTTTGATGGGTCTGCAGATTGCAACCCCGCAAATAAGAACAACGTACGCGAATGGGAAACTGGCGATGCTACCAATCTGGTAGATGGAGTTGAGAATGCCAAGCTTCGAGCCTGTGGGGTGACCAAAGTAATCCTGCCAATCGTCCATGGTCTGAGAAGTGTTCAACATGGAGCTTGAGGTTTCGTATTAGCCTCAACCTTTAGTCTCCCAGCTTAGAGATCGCTTACCCATCGTAACCAGTGGTAGCAGAGCAGACACAGAGAATGGCGGCGTAGAAGTACAGCACGCGCATTCCAGGATCAGTCCACCATTTGACCTTGGCGAGCTGAGGGGCCTCGGCCTGAGCTACGGCGAGGTCCTGTTTGGTAGTCGAAGTACCGACGGCGAAAGGCATCGTGAACGAGGTGGTCGATCTCAGACGATTGACTGTGTGGGGGGCACAGGATAGGGGTGGGACAAGAGACTGAGCACCAAGGAGCGTTAAGCATGATTTAAATATCAAGTGTAAAAGGTATATTAACCTATTAACCGGGAACCTCTAATTACCCCAGTCACCCACCCCTTATAGCCTAAACAGCCCAGCCTATTACGACAGCTACCCCGGGTATTTCCCTATGGTGTGGTTTATAGGGGCCCCCTCTTACGGTTAGCTCACTTGGGCCACATGATTCGACGGCCCGGCAGCCGAAGGAATCTGCCTGGTGTCACCCAACTGTTACGGCACTAGCCCCCGCAAACCCGCACATGGGCTGTTCAACCCCAGACCCATCCGCCCACTAAGTGCACATAGCTGTTTAGCCTGTTGAGCTCCATGCTTAAGTTGACGACAGTGGCTAAGGATATTTTTACCGTTCATAGTCAAATACTCGCAACTCTCGCCGCCGTGCCCTCTCAATCTTGGTAGCTCAGGGATGGGCTTGCTTCAAACAGCAATTTGGCATGGGCGATAAGTTAGGCCGGAGACCAATTTTCGAGTTTGAACCCTTATGATGCATGTTACTCACAAATGAAGCCACAAACCTGAACTTTGACAATAGTGGCGATTCCGAGCGCTTGGTATAAAGCCTTCCTATCTTTTTGGGCAGCCGTTTCAGCATGTCCTTAACCAGTCCAGAGTCTTAAGACGTATCATATTTCTCGCGAGTTATAG